>JAJEKV010000014.1:13166011-13213634 GCA_021234155.1 Isoetes taiwanensis | reverse complement strand
GCCATATTTATTAACAAAACAGCAGGGGAGCAGTGTCGTATTGCTGATCTGAAGTCATTGGTAAAACAGATCAATAGCAAGCCGATATTTGACGTGCGACTTTCCGTTCGGTGATTGCGACAATGTTCCTGAGTGTCCTCATCATCGAACTTTCGAAATATACCCCGTGCAAACGGCTGGCGATATGCTCATTAAGGGAGTGATTGTTACACAAAACAGTTATCGGCGCAAATGCATCATGCGGCTACAATGCACATAGCAGTGTCGAGTTTATGCCGCCTGTTTCAGACGGGATACGGACTTCGCAAAATGCAGCTTGTATTCGGATCTAACGGATCTTTAAATGGCGCTGTCATTTTCTTCTCCACGCCCAACATTGGCGACTTCCGACAGTGCAATGAGCAGTAAAGAAAAAGCTCAAGTTCTTTTTGAAAGGGGAAGATGAACAAAGATGTCAGCGCGTACTTCTGGGAGGCCCACGTGCTAGTATTTTCCAGGTTACGGAGTATTCGGTATATCTCGCACAGCTCTGTATGGGGCCCGGAACCTCAAATCGACAATCTGCTAGCTGGCTCAACGCCGGTTTCTAAAGCTCAACATGCTCCTGCTTGAAAATCTCCCCAATGTTATCGCAGCAGCAGTGTGCTGCGCCTGTTTATCTACTCACCTCGAGTGCATATAATCAACGAAGCAACAGCAACAAGCGATATATCTTTGTGCTGAAAAGCAAACAGGAAAGCAGAAATGATATTAAGCGGTAGGCAAAACAAAAGATAATGCCGATTCATTCCATTTGGCCGTAAGAAGAAAGCAGCCAGAAAGCGAACACATCGGCCGGAAATAAATCGCGTGGGCGGATAGCTTCATGCCCACAAATAGACTATTATTGTCTTCATAACGCATAAAGAGAGGTCGCCAGGATGCGACAGCCAGCCTTCTTGTAATCTCTCTATTAAAGCAGTGCTTCCCGAAATTTGAGCCGACGGCATAGGCTCGTCAAGACAGCTGCATTTCAACTCGCTTCATTGTGAATAAAACCTGTTACTTCATTTGCCAGAGCGGTTATTAAATGCTGGGTCTCAAATATCAGCTAAACACTGTGTTTCAGACAATGCTGTTTATGTAGTATTTTAAACCAATTCACCATAGCGTACTATTACGGAACAAATTGCCGTTCGGTACTGATTTATTCCACCAAGACAGCTCACCATAGCAGCCAGCCCAGCGCTTGCGAAGCAGCCGTGCCAAATACAGAAGTATAAAAGTTCGTGTCGCAGTAATAAACAGTCGAGCGGGAGCATATCAGTGTGACGGATACCAATATTGCTGTTTCACCGCAGCAATATTCAGGCCATGGTGCTGCCAACCGTATAACAATAAGGAAGGTAAAATACCGTCTCGTAAATTTAAGAAATTATGCGATGTCATTAGCCTCTGGCTGACCTAACAGTGTAGAAAGAAATTGCTGCCGAAATTGCGATTTCTGCGTGAAGACTTGGTCAGGCCGTGCCAAATGTTGTAAACATGGTAGTTAATACAGTTGCAAATGCATAATGAAAGCAAGATTAACGACAAGTTTGGTGAGGCCAAACAATGCACTATTAGCAGCATTACGAAGGCTCTTTTGAAATTACGATTTGGTTCGGCAACGTTTGTAGTTTGGCAACGGCGTGTATGGAGAATAGTGGTGCCATTACTGAATAAAACATGCTCAACATCACATCGCTCGACGCCTTGCGAGTCAGGTATATCGGCCAGTATTCATGAGTCATTGGATGCCAGCATGGTGCAAATGTAACATGCAATAATAATGTACATAATATGTGCCAGAGTTTATGTAGCAGTTGACGCGTGTTTCAACTTTCAATTTGACCTCGCAAAATGTGCTTGTATTCGGACGTCACGGGATCTTTTGTCGGGTGCTAAATACCGGCGCCTTCTTCTTTCTTCATCAGTCTGGTCAGGCGGTGGACAGAGCGATAGCGACTTCGGGCTTCGTTTATCAGCAAATTGGTGACGCTTCAAAAGTGCCTGTTTCTTCGGCTTAAATAAGCGTCACCTCTGTCTCTGTTTGGCTCCTCGCCCTTTCACCTGTCACAGGTCAAATTGAAACTGTCCAGGTTGACGTCCCTCTTCAAACTTTATCCATTATGTTCGTGGCAAATCCAGAATTTGTGACAGAACAGGTCAGGATCTTTGAGTAATTACTGGAGCAGTGTCAGCTTCTGGCAGACAGGTTAGCTTCCACGGCAAGAATTATGTTCTTTTGAAGAATTCGGGATGGAACCGCGCTTCGAGGTGCGGTTCATGGGAATGCGAGCGAACAATCAGCGCCGTAGCGCGTCGCAGGTTTTACAGCGGCGAAGCTTATCCTCTCGGACGCAGGTCCATTGCAGGCTGTGAAAAGGCACTGGAAATAGTTCCAAAGAGGTGAACAGCAATGGGATCAAAAGCACGCTAAGCACTTCGCTCGTACTTGTCAGGTACCGATCGCAGCAAGGCTGATGGTTGGGTTCCGATATCATTGGCAGAAGTTGATGAATTCGTATGAGACAGTAACGAACAGGCAATACTGGCGTTCACCAAATCCCTCTGTGCCTCGGCGGATTTTGCCCGTGCGCCTTCGGTTACCCCGAAGCGCATGGGGGTGTCAGCTCATCGCCATTGGAGACTGGCCAACAGAGGAGGAGAATGATGTTTACACGGCACGCGATGTGCTTTCGATTCAGAAACAGTTGCGCCGGATTCGCGCCAAGATGCCGCAACACAAAGGAGCATCTACCCGAGCCTTCGAGTTGTGGCCGGTTAAATAAAACTGGTAACTTTCGTCAAAGCGGCGGCATAATCAAAGCAATGACGCGCCTGCAATGCCTTCAAAGATTTGAGTTGCCGAAGATCTTCATACAGTTATTACCTTCGCCCGAGACATTCATCGTTCCCGAACAGCGCCTGCCGCCTTCACCCCCAGAATGGCGTTTCGCAGCACCAAATGCTTTAGTGAAAGTCTTACCATCCCTTTCGAAAATCAGTTGAAATACAAGTCTTCGGAGCATTTATTGGCGCCGCAGTGTCTTCTTGCCACCTCTCGCAGTAAGACTTCCAGCCGCGTTAAAACATCTCTGCCATCTCAAGATTGAGATTGTTTTCAAAGACGCCGAAGTTTCCTAAGTAGCGCCAGTTATCAAGGTGCCTAAAATAGATGGGTGAATACTATTTTATCAATACCGGATGTCAATTATCAAACAGTAATGAATCTGCTGTAGATGTACAGAATTGAAACATTAAAAACGATTTGAAGTCTCTGGACAAATGCTCATCTGTGAAGATAACAGTGTCAGGAAGAACGCGTACCAAAATGCGTGATGACAATCTATTTTCAGACTCCATCATCGCAAGAATGATAAAGAATTTTGATCCTAGTTGTTCGCCGTTATCGCTCACCGTCTTCGCCAGCCTCAATCTTTCGAGGCTGGTCATGTTCCTCGACACTGCCTTCCTCCATATCATACCGCTTTAGTACTCCAGTACCTTACAGCGCGTACAGGTAAGCCAGCGAAGTGAACTGCCCGGTGCGTCTGAAGGTGGTGAGCGACCTGTTATATCCGTCGTTGGGTCATAAGAGGCCGTCGCATGACGCGCATGTGAAGGCGCGATGAAAGTGGGAATATGAATACTCAACAGAATAGAAGCATTACTCATGATGACTACAGTGGACATTACGGACGTTTGAGTGTTAAAATCGTTAGCTGGAAATGGCGATGGTGGCCTGCCGCTAGCTTGAAAGCACGGAGGAGAAAGCACGCATCTAATGCAGCTCAATGAATAGCCTTTTGTAAAGACGCGGTGCCAGCAGTTGGTCAGCCATACGCCAGTAAAATGCAGAACGCAGAAACAGATCCATATGGCCTTTACACGGAAGGTGCAGCGCACGGTTAGCAGCAGCAGTACAAACTGCTTGATATTGAGTTAACAGACACTGCGAGCATTTACAGTTACCAGTAGCATTTTGCAAGTTTTTGATCTAAGTATCTACGCACCCGAATTGCAATCTAAGTTTGATGACTATTGCCTGTACAATGGAAGAGGTGCCTGAGGCAGTTGGCGGGGACTAATAAAATGAAGAAAGGCCTCGACAGTATCTGGAGATGTCAATTTTGATGAAAAGAATGAGGACGTAGCTGCAGCCTATCAGCCATGTGATCGCGATCTTCCACGCTGGTGATGTCGATACCGGATCGTCGCCAAACACGATGCGGACGTAAACCAAGAAAATCAGCAGTTCACATCTCAAAAGGAAACAGGCAGCCTGTATTATAACAAATTCGCAGATCGCCGGGGAAATGGGCGTTAAAAATTGCCAGCAAACGATTTCAAAGCCTTCGCCCTTCGCGCAGTTCACCTTCACCTCGGCTAAAGATGGCATCGAACAAGACAGTTTATGACGGAAATCTGAATCAGCCGCCTCCTTCTCATTGACAGGTTGTTAACGCCAAGAATGGCAAATGTGCAATGAATGAAGAGCACAAAGCCTTTACAGAAATTACATCGGGCGCTGTTTATCACAAACAAAGACGGTCAGGCCGTGTCGGTCTGGCGAATGTACGGCGTCGCATGGCGTACAGACAGCAGCCAAAGCAGCCGGTTGCAACGCTACGCGAAGGAATTCACGACGGAACATTGTCCTCGTCGTTACGGGTCATAAAGAACAATCATCGTTTCAAGCGCAAAATCGCACCATCACATCAAATGGACGTAAAGAATGCCTACATGGCAATCTTCGGCGAGGAGTGTTCACATGGCTGTCATTGCTCGGCAACGCAAACAGTTATTTGTAAACGTGAAATTATAGCGGGCTGATAACCCCGCGTTGGCACAGCAGTCCAAGATGCCCTTTGCGTATGCGACGACCGCGACGCGATCACTATATGCGAGCCGAGAAGTAGTTCTGATAATCATCATATGTTGGCTTAATCACACAAGCAATTTAGGCGAAAGTTAAATGTTAAAAGCGGCCTGAAATGATTCTGCATTACGTTTCCTGGCATGGCAGTTATTTACGTGATTTTCGCCAGCAGCAGCGCAATATTTAGCGCCCCCAAAGAAATTTCATGGAAAGCGACGGGAAATATTGGGCTGCCACTGAAAGTCGCTGAAATCTCAATGTTTGACGTTGCAGCATCACTCGAGAAGAACAAATGTCGTCAAGCGTCTTCGATACTGACAATCACGGCGTTCGACAGTTTCGTCGCCGTGAAATGCTGAGTAGCCGCGCGTCAACAAAATCATTGACGGCCGCCAAATGGATTCTGCTGTACCTGGAAGCGTTACCGAGTTATGGGCCGACTATATGCCCAGCAATTTTTTCGCTGCAGGATATTGCATGTATTGGTGATGATCGGCTGGCGAGCGCGATGACAGTATATCTGTGAATATCATGTCGTCGAGTTAAATGTTACAACCAAAGAATCAGTAAAATTACTGCGATTAAAATTCACATTCACCGCAGAACAAAACACATCGCTAATTCGTCATCATTTTGAAGCCAGAAGAAAGCCAGTGTCGGTATTGCTGATCTAGCTCATTGTCGCAATGTCAGTAAGCCGATATTTTGATGCGACTTCTCCAGAACAAAAGCCGCTGGGAGTGAACATCTAACTTTCGGAAATAACCCGCAGCATCGCTTGCTGGAGTGATGGCATTTGCAATATTAAAGGAGGATTTGTTAGCATGCCAGTTATCGGTGCAATGTATCATGCACATAATGTGCCATAGTAAAAGTACATTGCCTTAGAGAATAGCAAAATGTATTTGTATTCGACATCTGAATACGCATAAAACATTTTCTTCCTCTCACTGTTATACTGAATGGACAATGGGGATTCTCGCTGGGCGCTGGGGACATATTTTGTAATGGCCCTGAAAGCAGTCTTGCAGTTATAGCAGATGGGCATTTTGTTGAGCGATTTGATCATGTATATCTGGCCACAACATGTTGTTTCTATCTGGGTTAAAAAAAAGATATTGTTTCAATGAGGCAGCTGGCAGCCACGCTATGCCGCCTTCAATTTACCGCCTTTGCTTATCACGATCTGCTATACCTGAACACCAGTTAACGCCATCGTATAGTTTTTGAGAATCGCGCTAAAGCTCAGATAGCCGTTAAAGATGTGCCGGCAGAAGCTGTGCTGAAAGTTACCTGCGGCGATCAAGTTTGCCATCGGCCATACTTAGTAACATGAGTGTTCGTATGGTTTATTGTGAACAATGCATTATGCGTGGCGTGCAGCGCAGATGCAGAGACAGCCACCCTCATTTACGTCACCATTATAGAAGGCCGTAAATCATGTTGGTAGATGGTACCTTCGCCCATGAAGCTCTAGCGCTTCATCAGCACAACTCCATTGTCCTCATCTCGGACATCACTCTATTGAACTTCTATATTCACGCTGATGTTAGTGTTCGGTAAAATCACGCTCGTTAATGGCGCGTTTGAGGCACTCGTGTTGGCAAATGGCCTGGGGCGACGTCAGACACGAAGTGTTTGTACTCGACAAGCCGATATGGCATGCCCAGCAGTATGGTGTTCACCACCGTTTCGTTATCCAGCCCGTCAATAATCCCTGCAGCCTATACACCGTGATCAATATTTGAGCCATACAGTGAGCCACAGACAGCATTATTCTCAACAAATCCCGGCGCCAAACACGACTCCAGTTATTCAACACTTCTGGTTGAAATCTTTGACGGTTAAAGCAAAGCCGCCAATGCTGAGCTGCTTCCAGCATGGGTCTGGTGGTTAACAAATGTCATGTACCGAGCCCATGGCATAATCTGTTCTTCCTCACTGTACGTAGCTAACCGTAAAATAATGATTTCATGCTCTATAATAACAATGTCATGAAAGTTTATCTTCAGTCCACGGCAGCCCGATGAACCACAGACCAGCGATTTGCTCCAGCAGGGAGTAGGAAGAATGCAAATATCTATTTAAGAAAGACTATAATTGGCGCAATCCGGCCCTTACAACCTTCTCGCCAGTTTCATTTTACACGCACCGCTAAAAGGAAACAAAGCCAGCGCAGCGTTACCATCAAAATGTCGCATCAATATAACAGAAAGCGATTACTTTCTCTGGCCCACCCAGTTTGCTGGTTCACGGGACTGAACAACTGAAAGATGTAGTGGCAAAATGGATGCGTGGTAATGCGGCAGTCAACACGGCTTGCTGAATGCATTAAAAGTATGCACTATGAACAAATTCGAGGGTATAATAATTGCTTCGATAGATGACGAAACAGCCCCAGTTATCATCTAATAGGTGCATAGAAAGAATAAGAAGCACTTGACTATAACCTGGTCGAAAGCATGTCGTTAAGAAAGAAGGCATTGCTTTACTCTTCATAGCAAAATATGTATATATTGCAATAGTGCATATTACTTAAATATATATCGTTGCTCATACAGTTTGTCGTTGCCATAGTACGACAAAGTTATTGCGGCAAATATACTGATACGCCCCGTGTTATAACTAATGTTTACTTTGAAGAAATTAAACCGTTGTGCTAAGATGAAATAGTTTCAGAGCAAGGTGTGATTGGGATCTCTATCAAGAATAATTGTATCGTTAAATCTTCAGTAAGTGAAATCTAAAACTTCATTTTGTGTTAAAATATTTCCGTCCAGAGTTTAAAAGATTTATTTGAATGGCAGAAATACCGTTATCGCAAACAGCACAATTCATGCTGTGAAGTTGTTGATATAAGTACCAAAAATACCCGCACAGGTGCACTGTCACTTTTCAGCGAATGACTATTGTATGTCACTGGTCGCGTTCGCAGCATTCTTTCGTTTCGGACCCGTATTGCCTTCCTCATCGCCGGGCTTTTTGCCGCTAAGCTGCGTATAGCAATGCATGGCCGCTCACAAAGCGTTTGTTTCGTTACGTTCAACCTCATAATCAGTACTACAGGTGACTACTATCACGTAATACTCTGTTTCTAACGGGCTGTTGTTCATACCGCGTTCACCTGCTGATAAGCAGCCCGGCGTACTGCCAAGGTCTCACGCCATAGTATCACTGCCGTGGGATTGTTTCAGGCTTCGGCAGCCCGCGGCAGATGTGTCGCTTATGCCGCGACATGCCTGCCGGTCTCGGCACACCGTGCAATAGTTCGGCAACGGTGTCGAGCTCAAGTCGAGTTGGCTTAACGCAGACAAAACCCGCTACCCGTCAAAGCCGACTACTCAGTTCGCTTGCGAACAATAATACCGGCCACCTCTGCGGCTAACAGCGCCTGGCTGTGAGCCGTCGTCATTGTTGCACTCTCGTTATTTTAACGCACTGTTCAAAGCTTGAGCGTGCCACGTCAACAGCAGTGTCTTTTGATTGGCTTGAGAGAGTAATTGGTATCGTCTCGTCTTAATGCCTTCTGGCAGCGAAAGCGTCTCCAGAAAATTTTTTTGTCAATATAATCCGGTTTCAGCCGTCGTTATTCGATACCCATGAAGACCAGCGGTCGGTTAGCAACCTCATTTGCACCGACCATTGCTTTGGGATCGGCTCATCAAACCGTGCTCCGCCCGCAGTTTACCATTCCAGCTCCTCAATAAAGCGGTCAATGACTGTGCCAGTGCCTCGCTATTTACCGCCACAGGCCACGCAGAGTCCGCCCGACATGTTACCAAAATGCTGACGTCATTGACTGCTAAATTTCGTTACCTGCTGCCGGGTTATAACATTTCACCGGCCAGCGCATGTTTCTGCCGCGACCGCGAAATTTCAATTACGCCAGCATAAAGCCAGGAGTTTACGCTAAATGAAATAAATCGGCCAACGCCCAAACTATCTAATTTTTGGCGCTGCTCAAGCCTGCTCAAAGTTCGCCAGCTTCACTCTGCTTTGTCACGCTATCTCTCGAGCCCATTCAATTTAAATACCCCAGGCGGCATGAAGAAATATGTCGTTATCTGCTTCATTCACGTACCAGCGTACCAGTAGTGACTGGTAAACGAGAGGATACGTCGACGACGGAAGACGGGTAATCGCTGCGTAGATAATGGCTTGAGAGGGCAAATTCAACAAGATACTTCGGCAGCGGTATTTTTGCTCGGCAAACAAGTACTTTCCACGCTATTGCAGTTCAAAATGCCAGTTATTGTACCACCGCGCCTCTGTTTTTCTCACAATAAATGCAGGAGTTCATTTTTCATGAGTTGCAAAATCTCTCGTTATCGTAAAGGCATTATTGAGCAACAGTTTAACGCGTATTGAAAAATTAAATAGCATAGTGTTCTGGCGAATTTCTTCACCATTAAATTACTTTATTTTATCACGGTAATCTTTACAGCAACAGCGTATAAGCTGCGATGTAACATCATGTTTCAACGGGCAGTTTTGCTTCGATTTCAAAAGCGGGAGAATGCCACCTTTTTCAGTTGTATATACGCAGTGAAATGTCGACGCACTCCAGTTACCTCAACACTTTTGTAGCAGTCATAGGATAAATCTCACTGGCGCATCAGCTTCCAGTCAGACATAGCAATGCCAGCTGAAAGCTGTTAGCTAATAACAGTTCCTTTACGTCACAAAGTCGTTTTCATCTTTCCCGTAGTAATGTCAATTAGCCTTATGTGTTGGCGTAATTTCAGAGGCTGGCCTGATTTCGGCTGATTTCCACATCTGTTACGGGAGTGATCTCATGCACCGTCACGCAGTTTTTGCAAAATTGAAAGCCCGCGATTTATGGGATTTCACGGCTATCCATCTGTTTCTCCATAACTGGACATTGCGCGACTACTTGTATCATGGTTTGCCGCTGGCCGTGCCGCATTTGCAGATACGCGTTTCTGCCAATCGCATGTTTGCATGCGCGAACTAAATGGTTTTGACAAAGATGGGCGATACTGCTCCTCACCGCTTCCGCCGACGCTTCTTCCCGTTATTTTTAGTCCTCGCCAGACATAACCACAAAGATGGGCATAATCTTATTCTCTGCTATCTGGGGAGAATACAGATTTATCTTCGGCATCTTTGCTATCTATTGAGCAGCCCAAAGAAAGAGATCATTTATCGAACACACAGCCAAATGGAAAAGTTACGAGACGTCAATACAACATACATGTCGCCCAGAAATTACATACCCCACGCTGTTTCATGGTAAATGAAAATTCTCGTTGAAAAGAAGCCGACAACCGCATGCCGAAAATGCGATTACCACGAACTGCTCATACGTATGCAGCGTGACGCCGGCGACGCCCGGCTCACGGCATGTTCCCTGGCGCTTCCCAAATTATGACGCGTAATTTTACCGCGAAAATCAACAGATAGAATGCCGAGCAAGTATACAGCGATATCTCGGGATTCCACATCATGCTTTATCGGTATATTTCAGTTAGTCTGCAGTATTGTTTGTAGAAATGGCCGTGAGAGCGCCGTTCACGACAAGGCCGGAAGCACACTATATGATTGAAGAAGCGATCAGATATTTATAATGTTATTTGCTAAAAGTAGCTTAAAAACACAAGCTGGCCTGGTTGGTGACTCATCTATTTTGACATGCTGTACATGTCGGTAATATGGTGAATTTGAGCAAAGCAGCTCGCATTATTAAGTCCTTGTTAATATTGGACATCGTCGCTATCGGTCTTCACCCATGCTTCAACATTTGTTCAGCGATCCACGGACGCCATTACGATGCTCAACAGTCTCCAAAGATCTTATTTCTCAATATAATGGCACTCATGCAATATTCATGGCACATTGTCACAAATGAATCGTATTCCCGAGATCGCAGCCCAAAACAAGTGAATACATTATTCATTTTCCATGCTAGCTACTTCCTGGAGATTTTTATATAGTAGATATACTAGTGTTAAATACTAATAAATCTTTGTAAAGTTTTTTCTGTTTTGCTGATGGACATATTTTACTTGAATATTTTGCTGAAATGCGTATATGAATGGCAGTGTCTGCTATAAGCGATGTTTTTGAGGTCGGGTCTGCATACAGCTGTTATGCTGCAGCCAATATTTTGTATCACGTAATGTAACATGAATATTTGTGCCAAGTTAAAGGGAAACATCATATATACAGCGTTGCCTTAATATCGATATCGCCATCGTGATTTTTGGTTTTTACTATTTTTTATATAACTATTTTGCTATTTCTTACTATAACAAATGTGTGGCGTTGTTAATACCTTGCGCCGCTGCGTAGTAATTGATTACAGAGTAATTGATCTTTTCATTCTTCAGGCGCAAAACTTATTAAATATTCGCTATCTTATGTTAAGATACCCAGTGCAGTTATAAGTATCGGAATGATAACCTTATTTTGGTAGTGCGTGCATCAGACCACGTATCATATGTATGAAAGTTATTAATTAGAATGAAATTGCATATCGCGATGATGCGACGGCCAATGTAGCGTTATTTGAGCAGATTGAATCCATCGACTGGCGTTGATAATGTGAATTTGGTATCAAGACAATTACATTTGAGCAACCTGATTCAATGAATTGGTAAGGTAAATTTGGCACGCTATCAAATTATACTCAAGCTTCAACTGACGCCTTTTTCTGCCGCAGCGCATTTCTGAAAAAATAATCAAGGTGCTAATAAATTCCATCAATATATCAAACTACCATACCATCTATTATCTCTGCCACTCAACATACAAATTAATAACCCCTACTCAACCCCCGCACCTACCTGACAAAATATCCGCTAAGGAATTCGCATCTTCTTGCTAGCAAGGAAGAAATGGAAGAAGGAGCCATATCTAAAATTCTTCCATCGTAAGAAATTGTGATATCCCCTCGCTGAATATGAAATCCAACAGTAATCTTTATCTAGTCCCGCTACCGTTTAGCTCATAGGCCAAATTTCCAAATGGATCTATCTTCCGTGATGGATCTACCATTTCAAAGATGCTCGTATGAGATAGCTTAAAGCAATTCAAAGAACTTACCTCATTAGAGGAAAATGCTACAAGACTCTCGCTAATCAAAAAGAAAACCATTTGCCCCAAACCGCGTGATCTTTCCTCTCGCTTCGATGAAGCAATTATATATGGTCCGCTTAGCTATTCAAAATTCGATTTTGTCTTCAAGATCCGATGCATTGGCTATGTTGATCGATAAAGGGCGTATGGCCGCTACCCTGGGCCAATTAACCACAAGGCCAAGAACAATACCATCTACTGCCTTTGCATGATTTTCACCATCAGATGTGGCCGCTAAGTCAAACTCTATTTGGAAAACAACAAAACCTAGATCAACATTTACCTCTTTAGCATAAGGCAGTTTCAGTCCGAGCTTAAGTTGCTAAGTGTTAATGCTCTGTGATGATCAAGTTAGCAAAGGGATTTGAGGACTTTAGCAAAATTGAGTTTGGGAGGACAACTTGTAAGGTAAAACTAGCTATGTGCGTTCATAGGCAGTCCTAATTCTAAATTTTTGATCCTATTGCAAGAAATTCTGTGTCATTTGGAGTTGGCTAGTCAAGTTATGGCAATTCAAAATTGGAAATACTATGAAGGCTACTTCTGAGGGGTTTGCCTAGATAACGTATGCCCCGCTCCACCGAGCATTTTGAGGGGAAGATGAAGTCCAAATGAAAACTAAGAATATATTCTGCTCTACTTACCTTTGTTTAGCCTAGGTGTATAGTTATTTTCAAAAATCCAACATCAAAATGGCTCAATAGCGCATTCACACATGAAGTGTGCCCGAGGGGTTTGATCGTGCCAAACATGGCCCTGGGTGCACTGTGAGTATTTGCCAAAAACTCACTAAGCTTTAAGTATTCTTTGATATAAAAATAATTTACATAACCACTTCACCTAACTTAACAAGGAAATTATTTACACAATTTATATTTTATATTATCCTAAAAGTGTTTATAATGCTATTCGTGGGGAGGGGGTCTCAAATCTTATATACTGGCTATTATTTACACTTAGTCGTCCTTACATTATATCACTATCAACATTTATATACAAAAGTTCAATTATTCACACCATTCTATTGGTCACCCTCATTAACATTGTTTAATTTTATATGTACAACAATTAGAACATGAACACTCTAACCTATAATGTATGCTCTTATTGTATATAAATATGGGAAATTCCTCCCATGGCAACTCAATCACCACTCTAAAAGGCCCGTCTGACTTGGATCCCTTTGTGATGGGTAAAGTGTCCCAGTGAAGTGCATGGAGGCATCATTCGGCCCCACACCTTCTGGTGGGAAATCCTATATAGCTTAAAGCATACATATATGCATAGCACCCAAAGACAATATACATAATACATGCCGCCAATGAAGGGTGCTCCTTCCATCAACAAGACAACATCACGCAACATCAATATACATGCAAATGCATCAAATGAAGGTTCTAACCCGCTCGTAATTGGCAAGGTGTCAATCACGTGGAGGCCTCCGGGTAATAAGAGACGGAACACTATGGCATCTGGGTGATTGGTCGGCATAGAACAATGGCTAGGTTAATCCACTCCATACGCCGCCTCGCGACGCTTTGCCTATTGGCATATAAGGAATGGCATCGTTCTATTATAGGGATTATAGCTATAGACGCATCAAGGCCCTATCATGCCTAAATGCCCATCCCCTACTTCTAGGATGCATCTAACGCCGCATGATTCATGCCCTGATCTAAATAATCACCGTTTATCATCGCCGAGTCATGGATGGTTCGACCGCTACGACGATGAAGTCAAGAAGAGCTCGATGATCTCCACTGTTCATCGACTCATTCCGTATGTTGGTGCATCGGCATCTTATCCGGATCCGACGTATACTTCTTCAAAAGGCATATAAAAGACTTTATGGACCTTCAAACGGCAGCATACCCAACTTATGTAATTTGAGGGCCTATTCGTTGGATGATTTCCCCAAAGGGTCCTCACCATCATGGTGCCAATTTCATGGGCTACCAATCTTGAGCTTCGGGTCAGCTTAACTTATTATTCAACTGGTGCATTCGCCAACTTTCAAACTCTCGCGGTAGCGCGTACATGCTTATCACAACACTCTTTGTCTACTGCTACCAACAAATATCTTCATTGCACTGACTAAGGCTTGTTATCCGTAGCAATTATTGGGACACTTCCACCATGGAAATCGATTATGCCACGCAGGCGGGAGGAGGCATTAGTATTTGGTACCCATAGTTGATTATAATGAAGACATTCCGAGGACTCTCGCTATACTATTATAGGCAAACTCCACCAAATGGATATAATTTGCCCATTGCACGCTTGTTCCGCATATACTACGAGAATATCCTCACGATTCATTGCCTGCCCCTAATATCAGCTTGAGGATGGTGATATCAGACTCATTACAGCTTGGTTTTGTATAAGGTCAAAGAAATCCTTCCCAATGCTATCCACCCTTACTTTTCATGCTTTTGTGAGATCGGGTTTGGGTTTATTCAACATTTGGGAGCATGTTGACTTTCGTTGAAGAGTCAAATAGACAATGTTCTGTGTTCATTTGCGACGCGAAACTACATTTGGGAGATCTCCTGTCCGCGATGGTGTCACACCTTAATAACCGAGATGGTGTTTATGTGGTCCTCCGCTGTCTCAGTCAGAATAAGTACGTCATCAAAGAAAAATAATGACAACCTCATCCGTATACCGAAAACATCATTCACAGTTCATAACGTGGCGGGGCATTGACAGTTCAAAGGGCGAGCAATAATGAACCATAGCTGTTCTAAAGCGTCGACTGTACCTCTGATTTCATATTTTCAATATCGCTTGAGAAATATCAGCCTGAAACCGGTCCGTCGTCGCCCACGGCAGTTATCGAGCCTTCATGCATGCTGTTTAGTTGGCCTGCACAATACACCAGTGTGTACCACTTTTTCTCGACAAATGCGGCATTGTGAACGCGCCGCGCGCTGCTTCGTCGCCGAAGCCGGGTGCTCGATGCGCATTACGCCTTTACTGCATATACCGGCAGCCCGCTATTCACCTTCAAGGGTGGCAATGCACCGCTAGAAAAGTGTCCTGGTAGGCCTTCGAATCAAATCTCGTAATGTTTTGAAGAATCGGTGTCATCAATAAAGGCCAAAAAGAATGGCACAGCTACAGCAAGTGAACGTCATATCGCTGGCGTCGGCGACTATCAATAATAAAACCGCATCTCTATCGCCGTATAAATCGGTTCATCTTCATTTCAGCTTAGTCGCTTAAAATGTTTTACGTGTCTTCGTGTTCTCGTTCTTTTGCCTTTATCTCCTGCTATTTCTGTTTACCTACTTCACATACAATTCACATGCCGCTTGGGCCTAATTTGTCAATCGATGCATATCTATATACTAGTTTCATACTACGGTGCCTATTCACTAGATGCCACGCCGCTGTGGGTATAAATATTTTTTGTTTGTCAATATCTGTTAACGGTTCTCCGCGAAGCTCGCTAAATGGCGGGGCCCTAAGAGCCTTTCGCTTAGCTTTTTATCGCTGCAACTCTGCATAATTTATTTTCGACGTGTTTAATCAAGCTCAAGGAATATACAGCGGGATTGGGGTAACCGGCGCCGTTATGACACCTGCCCTCATTGTATTTATCGGGTCGGGTCTTCGCCACCGTCGAGCTGTTTGCAGCTGGTTGTGAATCTCAATGTCGATGAGGTCGCATTTCATTGTTCATATCTTCGCACCTAAAGTACCCGCTCTACGCGTTCGCAGCGACGACGTACTATTGTGCCGTTCTCTTGCTGGGCAACATGATTCACCTTTCAGCACACTGTATATTGATGCCCAGCGACTTTATTACAATATCAAATAAACCGCGTCGGGGTTCATGCAGGTGCCGAAATGCCGAGTTTGAAATATTCCAAATGCAGTTGCCGATTTTTCTGCATTTTCTTATCAACTTCCCCATTCTTTTGTCCAATATATCATCTGTTCTTCATTTTGACATCTCTTTCAAACTGCTGGTTCTTCCGCTGACTAGTTCAAAATATTTCCGTCATCACATGGATATATCATTTTCCAGTTACTTTGCGAAAATCGCCACACTTTGCTGGCACTATCAAAACACATGTTTCATTTTTGAAAATTTCTCTCAAAATAGTACAAGAAAATCACCATAATAAGATTTTCAAAAGTTGAAAAGACTATATATTCATCAAAATTATTTTCGCGATTCGCACTAAAATTGCAGTTAGTTTATCGGCTGTTTGGCGTTCGAAGTCTACGCAGGCTTTCTTCCTTCACGGCATGTGTTGCCGATCTCACGCGGGCGAGTCACTAGCAATAATAATTTGTTGCATTTCAGTATAATGTCGCATTTTCAAAGAAAATACAAACTTTTCCTTTCAATGCTGTGAATTGTATTGTTCCACCGGGTCGTTTATTCTTTCAAAGCACAGCCTCCAAATTGGCTTCCTTATATGCCAAATGCGACAAACATGTACGATGATCGATTCAGTAGCGAAAAATTAGGGAGTTGGGGAAACTGTTTATATGAAGACTGGGCTGTTTCGCATTTCATCTCTTAATTGACGGCAGTTATCTATTTTAGTGCCATACATCACATTACTCATTTTTCAAGATTTCGAGTGAAATCTCTGACAGTGCTCTGCTCGCATATTTCGTCGGTTACGTGCTGACATCGACTCAGTTAAAAGCGTATCCGCATGCCAGATGCATTATTCCTTCCATATCAATGAAAAAACCCCATTTTGACAAATTTCAGTTCGTATTTCGGTATTGAAGATAGCCTCTGCCAGATGCTTCGTCCAAAGCATTTTCGCCTCTCAATACCGTAGCGAGTCATGTTTGCCGACACAGTCTCACCAAAGAAACCGCTGGCTAAATGGCAAGTGTCCTTCCTGCGCTGCACGACACCGCCTAAACATAACATGAAATCTTCTGAGTTCTTCTCGCATGAAAATTGCCGCCTATTCGCTGGCATACTTAATGTATGGCTGATATCTTATTACTAAAGCTGAAAAGAAATATGCGTTTCACAGTTCTTAAATTTGTTTTCCTTTCATACGAAGCCGACCTTCTGCTGACCAACTTTAATCATTCAAACCCAGATTCTCACCTGTCACTTTCCCGACTGCACAGTGCTCATTATTCGCTGAGTGTTCATCCAAATTTCAGCAAAGCATTCATTTGCCCTCTGGCATATTTGCTCGAATCGCCAGTCGGATAAGGTTTTAGTGAAATTTCAACATTGATCACCTGCGATCGAGGTTCGCCCAGCTACTGCTACTATGTTGTTCATGCCGCATTTGGGGATTGGTCATTTGAGTGTCTCATCGGTATTCATTTGCAACTCATGGCTCCGCTGAAGGTATAGATGTTAATCACTTTGCCTGGTTTGGAGTGAGTATTGGTCAGCATTACGGCCATGCGGCTGTGCCGCATTAACGCAGAGCATGAAGTAAACGGCGTGAACATACTGCTCCACATGGAACTTAACATCTTTATGATGCTCCTGTATAGAATTTCTCAGCAGTGTTTGGGAGACTGCCCAAAAGCTGCTGAACCTTCGCATCGTCATGCAGAAAGGCTGTGCGGAGCTGTTCGCCTGGTCCCGCGTCAAAATAGCGAGATCTCACCCTCGCCTTGCATTTTTGTCGCGTGCCTCTTTAATCGATTCAGTGCCTGCTAACCCGCTGGCAGGGGACGATTATTTGAACCTCTGTTCACCGCGAAGTTCTTCAGCCATCGCCATTACCATTATCTCCGCAGTTGAAGCTCGCCGCATGTTCTATCACAGTTACTCAATATCGCAGTAAAGATTGCCGCCGAAGTCATTTAACGTTAATAAAGAATGCCTCATAAGCGTAGTCAGTACGGGAACAAATTCCTCGGCAACCACCAAATGGTCGAAATCCCCGTAGCGTAGTTATCGCTGCCAGTTGCGCGTAACGCTTCAGCCAGCTGCCGTAGCAAAATCGCAGCCTTCAGTATGCCACAGTCGTTATGGAAAAAGTTTATGGCTCAATCTGTAACGAAGCTTCCTATATAGACTGACCAATCCCACGTCATACGAGCGCTAAAACAGCAGTTTCTCAAAATTTTACCCGGGATCCATCGCGATGCCACTCATACTCAAAAGGTTAAGTGAAATATAGGCCTTATATTAAATGTCATTTACATACGTAATGAACGCCATTCGTTTCAGCGCACCGTTTCAGCTTCGTACCGGGTGGCGTCTTCCAAAGCAGTACCTCAGCTTGCTGCATTTCGTGCCTGAATCGCATCACTTTCCTCCAGGCCTGTCCTCGCGTCTAGAAGCCTGAAATGAGGAAAATGCCGCACGGTGTGTCCTCATCGCCTTCCGCGGCATCCCGCACAAATATCAGAGTTCACGGTCAGCGCGAACGCTAACGGCATTCCAGAATCTTCGCCGTAGCGTCATAACGCCGGCATCATCAACGCATAATGTCAGGTCGAAAGAAGAAGTTTTAAACGTATCGCTTGCGGGTAGTCCAAGATCGGCACCGACTCAATGAAGTCATTTGAGGTATAAAGCTGTGTCGAAAGCCGTGCTTGGCGTAACAAGCAGTCGCGTTATTGCATATGGTCGTAAGCATCAGTTGCAGCTTAAATAAGCGCATATGAGCAAAGAACTGGCTGGCTGTTGTTCATGCATTGAAGAAGTGTAACATATAGCTTCAAACACGCATAAGCCTGGTTACAGTCAAACGGTACGAAAGGCGACAGGTCGGCGTGCCTGATCTCGTGCAGCTACAATTAACGGCGTTCACCGCCAATTTCAGTCACTTACCGCTTCAGATGAGACGCCAAGTTAACGTCACGACGTAAAGAGGCACGACTACCAGTTTATCGGCCTGAATCATAACGCCAATCTTATGCGCAACAGCCAAAGACGCTAAACAATTAAAAGGAGCAATGACTGGTGATCCCATCTTGTCAGAAGCCATGGCCCGTGCGGTAAATTTATACGCCGCATAGCGTGCCGAGATGTTCAAAATGCCATGGATGTGTAGAAAATGATGGCTGGTTGTTGTGCAGTGAAGCGACGGCTGGCCAGCTGTTACGCCGGGAAGGCTGCCTGCTTAGCGTTACGTGCAAAGATTTTCGCTGAAAGTCGTGCCAGTTATTAGTTATTTTGCATTAAGGTTTGATTATCTCTGTGTCAACATGGTGATTGAATTAAACCTTTTTAGTAGAAGTTATGCCTTCGCGGTGTTCTGAGTGGTGTCGCCTCGACATTATCCTTTCGAATATGTGTTCATTTGCGGAACTTAATGATAAAGTATTCGGTCGGTTGGGGAACATTGCCCCAATCGCATTCAGATACTAAAAGCAGATCAGTCAATCATCGTTAACAACTCAAAGAGATACCGTCAATCTCTGACGAATGCGTGGCTGCTGCATTAGCCATCACGCCATATAGGAAAGGAGTG
This sequence comes from Isoetes taiwanensis, assembly GCA_021234155.1. Taxonomy (NCBI): domain Eukaryota; kingdom Viridiplantae; phylum Streptophyta; class Lycopodiopsida; order Isoetales; family Isoetaceae; genus Isoetes; species Isoetes taiwanensis. The sequence goes on along the minus strand of JAJEKV010000014.1, from coordinate 13,194,206 downwards.
TTTAAGCACTAGTCAATATTGCGTTTGCAATTTCCGGGGATAATTGTAGTCAAGTGTCAACATTGTTGCGGGGCCAACACGTTATCACCACGTGGCATGTGAGCGATCCATGCGCGAACACAACTGGTCGCATGGCCAGCGGCGGCAGATGCTGCATCTTACGGCGCCTCGCGCCGAAATATTTGTCACATTTAGACACTGTTAAACAAGCGATCATAGTTGGCGTTCATAAAACGCCATTGTATAACGCCAATACATCTAATATAAAAGTATATGAATGTAGCATAGACAACAGCGTCGAAGAAATTTTGTTATCAAGGTATCTACTGCTGCAGTGTTCTTAAGCATTCCAGGGGATGGGACAACGTGACATTATTGTCGCCGCTTAAAGCGACATCCAGCGATGGTGGGATTAGAGTTCAACTTCTGAAGTTTACCTTACCGTTTCACGGGAGAATTTTTTGACCGGCCGTGGATGAGTCTCTTGCGTTTATCAGCTTTTGCAATTTTTGTTCCTGCTTTAAAGCCGGGCGCCGGCTTTCTATCTAATGACGTATTAGCCTCTTATCGTGTATTCCTCATTTTTGCAGGATGCTGGAGACGTAGCACGCCAAGCTATTGTTACCTGGTTATTGCCAGTATTTATTCACAGTTTATTGATGGTGGTCTTCTTCGTGCCACCCATTGACGCAGTTGCCGCTGAGAGTGTGTATATATATCTCATTGGTACATAAGCAGTGGGGCTGCCGATTGATGTGAGGAAAGTTTACGTCTTTGGGTGATCGAAGCTAAGGTAGCGTGCCTTCAATTTTCTCGTTAGCACAAGTGATGACCAGCCGCGGCAGTTCGCTTATTACGCCGCATAGCCGGTGAATTACGTACAGATGCCGACGCTTCCAGCCTCTTCGCTCAAAGCGGCTCAACGGACGCTAAAGCGCGTGAGTGAGCATGATGTAAACTGGCCTATCCCAAAGCAATCGCTTTATGGCAAACACCATCGCTAAAACCGCCGCCGTTATTCGCGCGTATTCGCCCGTAACGACTTCAAAGTAATAGAGATTGTTTCTTCCTCATGTAGACATGTCGCATGCCAATGGCTCGCTGCCCTCTCACTGCACTCCCTGAACAGCCGCCAGCCCATTAGCGAAGCTATCCGTTAGTTGCATCATTTCCAGCGTTCATTTGCCTTCTGATGTATCGACCGTCCATTTGAAAGAAGAAATCTTCGCTGAAGGTTCAGCTGAGTATTTACGTTCTTTCTGATGCTCAACAATCCACTGTCGCTATTCGTGCGTCAGCTACCGGTGCAGTTATCGGCTGGCTCATCTTCGCATTACTATGAGTTCTACTGTTCTTCATACAGCCAGATGTTGTATTTGAGTGCGGTTTCTGCGCTCTTCATCGAAGGTTAGTTCTCATTAGTTCCCGTATCTTTCTTTCCGATAATAAAGTCAAGTCCTTCAAAAACCTTCCATCGCTACGCGAATATTCGTCGATATGGCGGGAAATTCCCGCATTTACGGTAATAACCCCAGGTTGGCCTCATCGACATGGCTGGCTGTTACCACTGCCGCTGGGTTTGTGAAGCGATTACTGGTGACGTAGTCTCTAAACAGAGATACTACTGGCCGCAGACGCTACACGCCACATCACTGCGCGGCTTCATCGCGTTGCCAGCGGTTTGTCGTACGTGAAGGCCAGCGGGTTCGTCCTCTATAATGCACCAGCCAGCGCAGGTGTTTAATGCCGAGTTGGGAGGTGCCGCGGTTCAAATTGCCGAGCATATACGCAAAATATGATAAAATTTTATACCTGCTAAATACACGCATTTCAGCGCAAATGATACGCTTTCTCTTCAAATTGGCCAGTTCACGCGCCGCCGGTTTCAGTTCGCAGTGCCATCGTGCCCAGGTGAGCCGATGCCCGCTGGGCGCCAGGCCCGTTTCCGGAAGTTGCTCAGCGAAGTTATATTCGCAAACAAGGACCTATTTTTTATAAAAAATTCAACATGTTTCGCTTGGCGATCATTACCTGTTCCCTAACTGTACTTCAATCCTCCTTACGGGTTCAGGTCAACATACATATAGATATGACTGGAATGTTTATTTATATTTGTGCCCTCACTAACTATCGCTTCAACGGTGTCAGCAGCAACCGCTCAATAAAATACGGTCGATAACATCGTCGTTATGATTATATTTATGCCTCCCCATCTTATAAACACGAAATTCCTCTCCCTTTGGGGAATTATCAGGAAAGTGATATGAGCTACACCAATAGTTTCAATCGACCGCTCTACTGGTCGAACTGTGAGGAAGATCCACAATACAGCAGCGCATGGCAAAGCTCGTCAACGGCGCTGAGATCGACAGTCCGCCATGGCAATGCCGCTAAAAATCCCCAGTTTATCAAATACCGGCCGCGGGCTTAAGTCGCCTGTGCAGCTCGCAAGATGCGTTTGGAAGGAGATGATCCTGTCGTCGTTGCGTGCCGATCCGTGACGTTGATAAAGCGTTAACCGTTGGGAAACGTCGAACCCCGAAGATAATCGCTGATTAACCACCGGAAGATCCGGGATGCATGTCGCGCATAGACCGGGCGTCGCCTCATATAGTTCGATTTTCTTTCACACTCGTTCTTCCATTAACTTCAGCCATAATATCTGGTTATTTGAAGCCCCTTACTAATATAAGACGCCACGTTGGTCATGTTTGTTTCCAGCCATTCTCGCTAATTCAATAATAATCTTACGTGTTCACTACCGGAAGCCTATAACATATAGTTTCGGCGTTCATAAATACTGTGCTACCAACTTACCCCAGGTCGAGTTTGCTGTTCATCCTCAACATGGGTTTAACACGACTGAAGCACCGTTCATTACGACCTTTGCTGAGATGGGACAGTATAAAGGTTTGGTTTACCTATGAAAAACATCAAATAATGTAAAGGCTGTTGGCTCTAATTTAAATTTTAACAATAGCGATTTCTATACAATTTTTGAGATTCCATTTACCACCTCTCTCAGCAGTTGTCAGTGTTAACTACCGGGTTTGTGCAATTTGTTAGATCAATCTGTAAACTGTAAATTATCTATTAATGTTATAGTATGAGTACTAAACTATAATTTTACGTTTAATTAATGGCATGAACAATTATCTTATAATAGCTGCATATAAATATCTAAATTTTAACTCAATCTTATGCTGCTTTTATCGTATAAATACCCCACGCCGCTTGTTTTCTTCATATGCGCATGCGAGTCGCTTCTCGCTATCTCGCCGTATTTTCTGGCGTGAACATTGCGTATTTGTTCAACGCTTTTCGGCCGCCCGCATCGTTTTAGTCGTGACACAGTCGAGTACATTAATAACGGTACCTCTGACTTTACCCATACCTTTGCTCAGATACCAGAGGCTTCACGCTTCTTCTTCCTCTTTCACCGTCGAGTATGGTCGCGCATGTATCTCTTTGCCGATTTCCACCCGCCAGCCAGACATAATTATGGTATCTTCGCAATTGCCCGGAGTATAATTCGCCGAAGACTGCTACGTACTGATGTATTTCGCCGAACGCCCATGTTGCCGAGCCCGCCGCGACCGAATTTCATAGCGAAATATTCGAAGCCTTCGCCGTCGCACTGGCGATCCTCATTCTCGAATTGTTTCGGTAAATACCGGTAACGCGCCGCCTTCCTGTGTCCTTACCGTTATTATCGATCCGCCGCCACCATACCGCTGCCAGCTGCCTTAAATATATATATCCATGGCTTTACCTTTTCGCTGTTACCTTCTTTCAAGAATCCATCTTCCGCGCTCGTAAACATACTGCACGGCGATCTGATGCTCCATTTTCCAAACATTTCGCACTTGAGTTTTCGTCAAAGAAGAATTTTTCACCGGGAGGAGGCTGGTGCTCGCATGCGCGAGGTACATGTATTCGCTAACAATTCTTCCTCTGTTCCGTAACGCCAGAGCGCTCTAGCTCGGTTCTTCGCTTCTGAAATTTACCGGGTTTGTCGCCGCATAGTTTCCAAGAGCCCGTTAATGACTGATGCCATAGATGTTTTACCACGCAGTAATTGTCGCTCGACACTGATATGAGCTGTTCGTCAGTTTGCCCGACCGTTTGTCAAACTGAGGAAGATCCATTAACACAAGGCGCAGCTTCTTCACGCTGCTGAGACAGCCGGCGCGTTGGCGGCACACGCGCAGTCCTGGCTTGCGCAGGCTGCCGCGCTTAAGCCGTTTCGTGCAGCTCAAGATGCGTTGAAGGGAGATGATCTCATGCCGTTGAGGCTGATCTCGTGTTGGATAGCAATAATCAAAGAACGCCGAACTTAGAAGATGACCGCTGATGTGCCGATGCATGCCGATGCTGGTCAGCGCTTTCGTTACCGTGCTCTTCATTCTACTTAGCCATAATATCAAGCATATTATTTGAAGCCCCACATAAGATGCCATTGCCGGTTATGCCTCGCTTCTTCATTATTCGCTGTCTTCACACCTGATGCTAAAGTCCACAGTTACCGGTCGCTCGCGCTGGTCGAAAGCCTCCATAACCAGCAATCGTCGACTTCTGACCACAGATACAAGCGTCCGTGAAGACACCCAGGCGCTCGTCTCATTTCTGGCGGGGAATTATATAGCGAAAGTACGGCTACGGCATATTAAGCACCGGCAACCATGCCACAAATAATACACATCACGGCGGTGGCTCATCATCGTCAATGGCAACTCATCTGATATGGCATTACCTGGCGTAATCATCGCAATAAGCAGCCGTATACATTGCCTGCAATGCAATAACAATAATAACGCAACAAAGGAAATGCACCATAGGGTTACCGGAAATGACGACAGTCAGGCTCTTATAACGTATTACAAGGGCATTGGTCGCATAGAATACGGCTAGGTGTACTATCTACCTTTCCGCAAAATACCTTCGTGCTAGATCAATCATGGCGGCGCGTCAGCTCGGCCACGGCCCGGATTCGCCCTGGCGAGATTACCTGGTGCTGAAGATGCTCACGCAGAAATGGATGGCCTCTCCGTGCTGGCCTCAATTCTTACGGGTGCTGAGATAATGCCTGGCGCAAAGACCGCACTGCCATCACCTGTCGCCAGTTCGACGCCTATAGCACGCTGCTACCAGGTGTCGGTCTATATCCTCAAAGATAGCCAGCGACTATGCTTCCAGCACACGTAGGGGAGTCAGCAGTTAACGCGGCGTTCGCCTCACTGCTGTGTTCAGCATTTAACCACGCCGTAACGGCAGTCTCTGTGCACGTGCCGCACGGGCTTCTGTTGTTTCACCAGGAACATCTCTGGTTTCTGTGATGGCCTTGCCTATCCCTTTTTACCCATATACAAAGAGGAATAAAAGAGACCATCATTATAGCACCATCATTCATAGCCGGTAAACATAAAATAAGACAATCACAATATCTGTCTCCAGCCAATCTCCGCGCTGAAAAATTGCCAAACTGCTACCGCGCCCCAACACATTCATTGCCTGGAGGTTTTACCGGGCTCTTTCATGGGGCGCGATTGACTGGCCATATGATATGATGTTCTGGTGGCTTCCAAAAAATATGGTTAATGTAAATATTGCATAAAAATCTCGTCCTTCCTCATCGTAATAGTCATAGTTCAACAGTTACGAGTGTTTACCAGGCAAAACTCCCCTCAATATTAAGCACATGACCGGAAGCTGTCGCAGAGCTCTTGCCAAAATATTCTGTCAAGGCAGTTGACAGACTGTGACCTGGCTCGCTGGGACCCAGTCAGTCGGCAGGGAAGCCATGAGGCCAGACATCAAGTTCCTCTTCTAAAGATTTGCATCGTGTCGGTCTACCGGAGCAAGGTGTCGCATATTTCTGGATGGAGTTTATGCGGCGGCCATGTCCACTAGCCGGAGTCGTTTAAACGTCGGCGAAGCACTTGCATTCCCGAAGTACCGGCTTCGAGCCCGCCAGCTGTGTCCCGTGGGCGACGGCCGGGACAATTTCAGCCCATGCACAGTCCCAATCCCAGACTCTGGGAGCTCGGGACAACTTTCGATGCCTTGAGAATATACAGTATTCTAGCTACTGAATGTCATAAATCATGCTTTACTTAATCAAATTTTAGGTCGGCTCGGCCATAGTTCGTTATGAAGTCGCGAAATTTTGTTGCTTCATGCTGCGCCGTTATTTTGGCAAGGCTATAATAAACCGCATACCGTGCAGTGGGTTATCACCGTTGTTTAATCTAAATGAATCTGTATATGCAAATCTCTACCGTATTCATTTTACTAATATCGGTGCCAGCTTACAAATGAATTCAAATGGTAAAGGCGAAATTTACCGGTCATTTTACCAGTTTGCATGTTGGCTGGTCTTCTGGCTTTCGTGTACTGTCAAAATATGAATTGTCACTTACCATTGTGTGTCGAGTATTTTGCCTTCCCTGTGTTAGATCGCGCAACTGCGAGTAATCGTTTAATTTGTTATAATTTTCATTATTTTGTTACAAAATATAAGGTAATACATTGACTAAATGAGGCAATATATGCTTAAATCTCCACCTCCTTATATTAACCGTAAACCTTCCACAAGCGATACGCCGCAGTTGCTTGCTTGTTCGTTTCTATTCACATGCTCAACATTTATTCAATGGTAATCATTTCGAAATCTGTAACTCCTTCATGTAAAAAATCCCTGATATTGTCATTTCCGGAAAAATCCCGTAACTCCTCATGTGTACCCCAGCATAGTCATTTAAAATCTCTGTAACTCATGCAGTTCCATGACGCCGAAAAACTTGGCATAGGCCATGAATTATCGTCATGTAAATACGTTATGTTGTTTTGCTGCGCAATCTGGCTTTGTTGCCACCACCATGATCTACTTTCTTATTTTATTCGCATTACGGTCGATTTCCGATAAAGTTTGATGGTTTTCACATGCTCACCAGGCCTCTGAAGTACTTCGAATATCAAGAAATGGGCCTCTTCGCCTATCGCCACTCCAGTTTTCCAAATTAAGCATAATAACGGTGTTGCTTAAGAGTTTTATACCATTTTTCATGAAAGTTTCAGCGCCGGTGCCGCATTGCATGGGGAACTGGTCATCGTATATTAGGTGTTCCTGCTTTATGGCTCATTGGTTTACCAATATGCTTCTATTCTTTCATTCTGTGGGTTTGTGTTTCACATTTACGCCTGTTCCCGCCTTCTCGAATGGCGGCCATCGCAGCAACCGCGGGTCGCCGTTGCGCAACATCGTTCGTCGTCTCATTTCCAGGGGCAGCAATGCCTTCGGCTCTTGCTTTACCGTAACACGCAACGTTATATCAGCTCGTCTACTTCCAGCATTGCCTGCAGAGCTTTGTTATTTCAAGCACAGGTAAATGGCCCGCGCATTTCAGCGGCAAGATGATTAAAGACCAAACCTTCGCATTTCGATCTTTTGACGGGTCGTACCGGCTGACTGCTATACTTTAGTGGTGAACACCGCATAACAACAGGCCTTCAGCTCGTTGCCGATTAAGAAGTTCAGCCGAATGCCGTCCGTAGCGACGCCGCGATAAAAAGAGTTCATCTTTGTTATTCCGAAGCTCTGGAAAGAAGTCAATATTCTCACATCTCTGTCATGTGCCATTATTTGCCTTCAGCCTGACTGCCTGCTGCCGACGCCTGAAACAGTCAGTCGCTTTCAGACAGAGATGTTGTCATAATTCCATTGTAGGTCAGATGCCAGCCTGAAATTCCGAAATATAAGATCAATCAATATGAATAGCTCATCTCTCATTCTCAGCCCATGTGCCTGCTCACCGCTTCCAGTGTCGCCTGACGTGATTTTGCGCGCCGAGAATTTAAGGTAAGTGTTTTATGGTTGAATAACGCCAGTCGCTAAGCAATTCAAATTCATTTCATGCTACCACCTTCGGTGATTCTGCTGTCGAGGGCGTATTTTCAGTCGGCGTCGCGCATCGCATCTGGCATTATTTGTTGCAAAAGTTATATCCTCGAGAATTGTACTATATTATTTGCTTGCAAAATAGTCGAGAATTCAAAATTCGCTTTGCCGCTGTTACGCTTGCACTCTCCACGCCACCATGTGGTGAACTTTGGCAGTTTTAATGAACGGACCTACGGAATTTTATCGCATATTTAGGTATGATGCACATTTCCAACAAATGATTCAAATCAATGCGACGTGTTTCGTTACCTCAGTCGTTGCATCAGTCGCTTTCAATACCGTCTTCTTTCGAAAAAGATAAAAGCCTCATGCCGATAAGCGTTGTAGTATAATCATGATGTTGAACCGCTTGTAATATGTCTATGATTGCATACATATTTTCTTTTTGCATATAAGATAATGCTCGCTGGCCGCACATGCTGAGTTACCATAAAGACAATGAGCAATTATACACAAAAGTTCTTTATACAGGCATGCTTGAGGCGCAATGGCTTAAAGCAATGTCGTGGTTAGGGCCCGGCGGCCTTACTCTTTCAATAACCATTAATAGCGTTAACACAAATCATCGGTGATTCACGCATTTAAACGAAATTGGCTTTTGTTTGGGTGTATATCGACACGGTTATAAGTAGCGAGCTTGAAAACTTTCAATGTCAATTTATAAAATTAACACTATTGCTATATTCATCAAAATCTTGGCAGTGGTTTGCATACCAATATGGCGATGGGCAGATCATTGTACGTTCTGTGATCAAGGAATGGAATATGCCTGATTCCACGCCTTCCGCGCCCTGTTCCCCGCAGAATATGCACCCAAACCAAAGGGGGTTTCTGTGGGGATTTTATTCAAATGCTACTGGATGCAATGGTTTGTGAATATCCTCCCATATAGTTCTGTCTCTGTCTCATATATATCAGAAAGCTGTCAAACATTGCTGAAATTACCTCTGTGCTCGTCAAAGAAATCAAGTGAGTTGTTAGAGTCGCCACAGCACTGTCAGCACGCAAAAGTGAGGCAATGTCAAAGACAATTGCAAGCCGTTCATTTTGTCGCCGTACGCGAATTTATTGGCGCCGTATTTGGCAAAAATGGCTTCGCGCTAGTGTCACGCTGCTCGCACTTCGATGTTGATACAATGAAGATGCGTAAAGCAGCGGGCAGCAGCTGGCGAGACCATGTCGATAAAGTTATCGTACCGGGTCCGCAGTAATCTTATCTGAAGTGCAGATGGCTCCACATCGTCATATGAAAATGCTTGTTGTACATATTTTCAGTACGCTAACACATTAAGGTAATTTAGTGAGGAGGATATTGTTGAGACAATAGGGGCGGAGAGTGGCGCTGCTGAATATTCACGACAAAGAGGACGGGGACACCGACGTTAGTCCCAGTTCGCGCGAAAAATGTCGGTGTTGTTTTCGCTGGTCAAAGAATGATCGAATAAGCGGTAGCGTTCGCTGATGAATCTCGCCTTTCTGGCAGTGGTGCTGAGTGCTGAAAAGTGATACTGGGCATAGCACCATAGCGCTCACTTTAAACTGTGTTCTTTCCCGCTGTCAAATCAATGCAGTCGAAAGGCGGTTATTTGCTTTCTGTTGTTTTCATTGCGCCCGCTTCACTTGTTCTATTTCTGGTCGAATGCATACTGTGTCAGTCTGTCTTTCACTGTGAATTTTATTTTTGTTTAAATTCAGTCATTCTTCTGTCATGTATTGCATGCTAGGTCATATCCTGGCATGGATTCAATCTGGCGGCAGAAGTTCTTCGCGCCTACACTACGTTACGTTGTTGAAGTTTGCGATGCACAACAGGTCAGTAAATGAAAGATGCATGCTGAGTTACATGCCCTTTCATGAGGGGAAAGGCCTGTTGCCATAAACTGCTGCTCTTCTGGCGATAAATACTATCAAATGCAGCCAATAATCTTATTGTGAATGTCATCAGTGAATTCAGAGCAGTCCAATGGGTTTGTTATTTTGCACCCGCTCATTGAAAATAACATGCTAACGGCAATAGCTAAACAAAAGGCCGTTACTGCATCGACATGATTGCCGGTCACCGTATCATGCGGCGCACTTTGCTGCAGTTACACCACACCGTTCATAGATAAAAGTAGTCGAAGCCATCAAGATAAAATGAGAGATTCAGTATCGCGGGATTGCATTGGCCACGTAAATAATGAAGAGCATACGATATGAGGCAGGTATTCTCAATACTGGGGCAGAGGCGTCTTCATCACGTTCTCCACCGACATATACTATTATAGAAAGTGATTCTATTTGGATGTTTCGCCAGTTGGCTGGCTCTGCATGCTGGATATGGGGATTATGATATTGCGGGCTACGATGATTGCTCTAATGCAAAGAACAAATGCTATTACTCAAATGAAAATGAAGAATATTGCTGGTGATGCCGCTGCATACTCACAAGGTTTCTGGGTTGTTGACCATTTATTAACAAAGTACTGGATTCGCGATCATGAAACACTGGTTCATTCAAATGGCACCAGAACGATTGTGAATCCAGCTTTCGCTATTGTGCCACGACCGCGATATTGCCGTATATCACATCTGCTACGTGTCAATGGTCGTAAGTTGCCGCATGGCGACGAGCACCATGCATCATACAATGAAGTTATTTGACAGCTGGCGTCGCGAGCCAGAAGGAAATGAGGCAGTAAATATCAGCGACCAGGTGCAGAAGTGCACACCAAAATGAGACGTCGGTGCCGAGAATGCTGGGTTGCCGAGGAAAATGCTCAGTTATTTACCTAAAGGGATGTGCCGGCAAGCGGTCACAGCTACCGTTAAATTTATGACATAGATTTATCTAAAATGTTCGTGATTTCATATTTTTTGCGGCTTTATAAAAATTGTTTCTTATAATAGACATGTCGTATTTCTGCTTAGTGGGAAAATCAAGTAATATAAGACATGTTCCTACCCACAAGACATGTCTATATTAAAGTAGTGGAAAAACTATTTTTGTATGACATGTCTATAAATGACTTCTGAAAATAAAAGTGTCGAAAAGCTATTTTAAAGGGAAGAGTTATAGTGATCTGACGATTATATGCTTCCAGTACCGCCCATATCTGCGGATAACATATTGCGTCGTGCGTCATCTTAGCACGGTTCACCATAAAGCCACTCATGTATTTTCGTTATTGAAATAGAATTAAGGGTTGAGCAAATAGTCATCATGTAGTTAGTCAGGTGATAACAACTTCTGTTCCCAAGTCGGTTCACCAAATGTCGCCACGTGATCGCGTAAATGCATCTCGTTAATTCAGTGATTTCGCTTTTAAGATTTCGCGGGGAGAGGTTTGCTTGTGACTATGAGTTAGTCATCGAACCTCAAATATGTCAAGATTCAGTTATGATGATACCGGTGCGTGCGCAGAATCTATTACATGCAGGCCAAGCAACGTCGCATATATGGTCCATATCATCTGCTTCTCATTTCAATCGTCAAGCAGGTTTCGCCAGCAGGCGCATATTTTGCCCGTCAGCGTATCGCATCCGTCAACCACCTTCAAGTTTCTACTGTTTAAAAGCGAATCATTATCGACTTCGTGGTTACCTTGAAAGTTACGATCAATCTCCATCGAAGATTGAAATGCCAAGAGATTCAGTACTATTGGATAGTAATTCGCTGTTGGTCGATAAAATAATACTGTGTCAATTTAGAAATTATTTCCATGTTTGAATTTCGCATGGGTTCAAAGTCAATGAAAAGATCGTACAGCATTGCCTCCATTTCAGCCGCCATGGCTGTGCGCCATAGATTTGTTATGGTCAATATCATATTATGCTTCGAGCCAAACCGCCAGAAAAGAGCTGTTAAAGCATCGTGACAGACAATGAGCTTGCTCATCGTACGCCATTACTTTACTTGCTAATGCACAGTTCTTTCGCACGTTAATTATGTTAACAATCAGCTGACGAGGCGCACACCGGAATAAGAAAATACGCGATATGCCTAAATGTATAAGGCAAGTCATTTGTTGCTAATCAATTATGGAATACTGTTTACTGTAATGCGAGCATTATTCAATTGCTTTTTGTCACAGACATCTAAATATGGTGCCTATTTTCCACTTCAATTGTGTCGGATTGATCATAGCAGTTAAGTATTGGGCATTTCTGTCATGTCCGGACTTTTGCCCGTCAGGATCACTCGGTCAAAAGTTGGTGAGATTACGGTTCGTCAAAAATTTTCCGGCAAATTGCAGCTGCCGAAGTATGGCATGGCGGAAACGAATTTCCGATTCTTTAATTTCGGGATGTCAGATGGAGCCGCCGTCCAGGATTACGCCAGCTGTTGCTGGCTTGAATGGCTTGGGCACACGTCAATATTCTCTGTCTATATATGTCGACATCATCATCTATTTCAGCGATTCGTGCCAAGCTCTCGCTGGCTCGGTTCAAACAAATGCTTCGCGGCACAACATGCTTTTAAACTGGGCCCACGCTGCTGCCAGCGAATTCGCCGTTTTCAGCCAGCAATATAATAGGCAACTATGTCTTCACGCATGTTGTTGTTAGTAATGCCGCGTAACAGAAGGAATAAACATATGCGGTTTTCAGAGCAAAATACGATGATAAATAAAATGTATGATGACAAGGTTTATTTTGTTTATTGGCGTGGGGCCGAGACTCGTATATAACATATGCCTGAAATAAGCTGTTGCAAAATACCGAACATCGTGCCAGGGATGAGCCGGACGTCTTTGCTTCAACCGGTTTCAGTAACAATCCCGTCAACATGTTACCTATTCAACAAGCCGTTGTTTTTACCAGCCGTTTAGCTTTCTCAGCTGAAACGCATTTAGTTACTGGCTATATCACAGATCGTGCCGGGCCCGTTTTAACAGACGCAACTCGTTAACACAAGTGAACACTTTCACAATTGTTGCCCGTCTTTCCACTTCGTAAAGAACGGTGCCCCGATTCCACCACAGTTTATCCCCTCTGAAAGCATCCACCATATGTATATTGTTCGCCTACGGAAGCCTCTGAACTACCCATGTCTGGATTTCCGTTCACAATATTTCTTCATCAAGTACTTCAGACGATACTGGTCAAAATTCCGTAAAGATTAAGTATCAGAATACCCGTGTCAATATTTCAGCGTCAAGACTTCCGCAGAACAGATATGTCTGGGAAAGTCTGGTCAAATCGCAGCGTTACCGAACTATTAGCCGCCGATCATAACCGATTTCCAGCTAAAGAACCTGTTGTAAGCAGCATCGCCGCGTTGAGCGTCAACACTTCGTTATTTACCATCGCCTAAAGCCGCCACAAAGCTTCCTTGCTAAGTCTGGCAGACAGCATCCAGTGCTATGAACGCCGTACCTTCAAGACTTTGAATGCTACTTATTACTGGCAGATACCACCCATCTTCATATTGTGAGCGACATCATGCTCTCTGAAGCTGTATGTATTCTTCCCATCTCTCTCAGGTTTGTAGTAGTAGTTATTAGCCCAAAATCCTGATTTTGACGCCAATGTGCTGTTTTACCTGTTGGGAGTTTTCAGCCGACATAGCCAGCGTTGCGCCAAAGGGTTTGTGATGTTGTTAAAGCAGTAGCCCTCTTCTCACCTTTGTGCTCCATGTCATATCTCTAACTATTGTTGTTAAAGATGCAACAAGAAAATAAGTGAAAGCAAGATTATCACTAATCTGGCGAGTCAACCTTTACTGTATTTGCGCGCATTGTTGTCAACTCATTTCTTTCTCCAGACGGACCTCCCGCTGGCAATCTGAATTTCCTGCAATGCTCTCTTATGCCGGAGGACGCCGGTGCAGGAAGCCGCCTTCTGATGCCCAGCGACCAGCCGGGGAGATCACCGCGACAACCACCACCAGCTTCCGATCTGGGGATGGACCATTACGGTGCCATTTCCTCGATTCGGGGACATGATCAGCTTCCGTCATGGTGGTGATGATGGTGATGGTGATGGCCGTCCCCGAATATCAACAGGAAAATAACGTAGCCCCGGCGGAAGGCGCTCGCTGGTGTCATGCCGGCGAGCTCACGGCGGAAAAGTGCTCGTAAGCGTGCGGAATGTTTTCAGATGGAGCAGGTATCGGTGGGTGTAACGATGGAGGCGACGCCATGCTCTTTTTCTCGTGCATTTTCTTTCTTTTCTCTCGTTGCAAATACCTGTGCAATTACTATTCGAGGGTTGTTAGACCTGCGTCAAATGAGTATCAGCCGAGCGGCATTTGCGTCGCCACATGGCTGGTGGCGCACGCCCTACCGGCGGAAATTACAGACATGGGTCACTGCCTGTTGTACCACGTCCGTTTCAGCCACGCAAATCTGCGCCTGAACGGCGCAAGCGAGGTATCGCTCTGGAGAAGTCAAGCACCATCCGCCGGCACGTCATTCGTAGTGTCGAAAGAAAGATTCGCCAGCGTTTACGCCCGCCATATCGATGCAATCGCGAAGAGTTTCTCAAAGACAAGAATAAACATTAAAGCTGCCGTGCTAACATCTATTCCCGCATGCCGCTGAATATGCCATTTTATCAAAAATCGATCTGCCATTAGGATGTCAGTTCTCTTTCATTTTCGCCTTCGCGCATTGTTACTTCTATTCTCGCGTAATTTCATTTCGTCATTTACCAAACTTCATTGTAAAGGTAGTCTGCCAGTGAGTAACGTTATCAAAGAAATATGGTCAAGACAAAGAAGAAAACGTAATTGCTGCCGCCTCCCCGCCAGTGGAGTGAAGTTTACCGCTCTGCCAGCTGTAAATACAGCATTTTGGGCAACGTTATCACGCGCATTCTATTCTTGCTTCCTCTCGCCCGCCTCAGTTGTTCTGAGTTTTGCATATTTCAGCAATTACACTCACCACATGTTCACGATGCTTTCCAGCCTCATTTTAAATCATAGGTAATTAATGGTTTTCCTTAGTGTATTGCGAGCTGTCGGCAATGCATATGCCGCCAATATCGCCTAATTCAACCGCTACCAGCACGCCAAATGTCAAATTTCGGGAAAGCACTTCGCTAATACAATGTTGTGTTTTGCTTGCCGGCTTATCAAAGTCGTTGTTGAAATTCGTTAACCGCATGTTAACACTTTCTTAAATGAGATGTGATGAAGCTGCGATCGATGTATCTCTGTAGATGGTATCGTGAGTTAAATTGCATTAGGTGCCCCAGGTTCAAAATTTTATGAAAATAAACAAGTCCTTTGCCTCTAAAATAAATAGTTCATCTCAGCTTCAGCAACATGTTCACCGGACAGCCAAAGTAGTAGGACAAAGTTCACCTCTTTAAAGCCTGCGAATAATGAAAGTTTATAAAGAAAAACGTTAAAGCTTCAACGGCAAAAAATCCTCATAAACATTTTGCTACAAAGAAAGAGTTGTCCCGCCAGCCATTGTAGCTGTCGGCTCGACATCTTTTCCAGTTCTCAACATTACCGTCAAAATCAGCACAAATCGCCGCATTCGTTTATAGTAATATTCAGCCGCGTATCCAACATTTGCTTCATTCGCCGCGTAACTTTTCTATGCGCTCGATGACTAAACATGCTCGCATATATTGCTGCGTCATTGACAAGCGCAATCAGTATCACTTCAAAGACACATTATAAGAGCGCAGGCTCATCACATGGCCAGCTTCCTAACTTCTCGTGCCATGTGCGGCCACTCTGTTGAATATTTACTTGGGCTCAAAGATAGTTTCTTTCAAAGTTAACCAAACAAACAATTTCTTTCATTTTCTTTCAATCAAAGTATGTTCCACAGAATGATATTAAATCAGCCAACTTTTCGCCATCAGTCGCTAGTTACTTTAGGCATAACCGAAATTTTGACAGAAAGTTCAAATCCTGCATTCTGCTACCTCGCAGCGATGCATGTTCGTTTTGAACGGCATCACCAAACAGCCCC
Source organism: Isoetes taiwanensis (assembly GCA_021234155.1). Taxonomy (NCBI): domain Eukaryota; kingdom Viridiplantae; phylum Streptophyta; class Lycopodiopsida; order Isoetales; family Isoetaceae; genus Isoetes; species Isoetes taiwanensis. The sequence goes on along the minus strand of JAJEKV010000014.1, from coordinate 13,178,333 downwards.
GCCTGTGAACTTTCAGTCCTTCGATACCACTATTTAACAGCAACTCCTCATCCTTTCATTTGAGTGATCATAACCGAATAGTCGCTATCCTCTGATGCATTCGCGTCAGCCCCGATCAGCCAGTCGAGGCCTCGCTGATGGCTACCTATTTTGCCTTCACGGCCTTCTGAATACGTCACATCAATCGCTTGGCTTCGGAAATTATCAATATAGAAAGGGTTACCGTTAATGTCACCACAAAATGTAATATGTCAGTCCTGTGCGCTGAACATTGGCGATTTCAAGCTCGCGTATTTTGTAAATAAAGCCTTTCACATAAAGTATTATGTCGCTACTGGGCAGTATTGATGTGTTCAAGACGCATATTGCAAGTTATTTACTTAAATCTTCTTCTGCTATGAGGGCCGAGATGCAAGCAAATATGCCACAAAAAACAGTATCGGTTTCAAAGTCTCCAATTGCTGGCTTGAAGAGCCCTACCAAAAGCAAATTTGCAGCTCTATGAGCAATACAATATAAAGAAGTCGCACAGTACTAATGCCATTTTTACCGTCATAATTGTCTGCACAGTCAAGATAGACATTAATTGCGGGATTTTATACGCGGTCGCGACGCGATCAAGCGCACTTCTGGTCAACCTCAGCAGCGGATGGCGAGCCACATGCCGATGGGGAGACAAAAGCAGCCGTTACGCCGCGATTATCAATCGATACCAGCAGCGCGATTCTGCTTGATCTTCGGTCAGTGCCGATGCGTATATTCACATGCCGATGTACATAAAACAAATTTCTCTGTTACGTGCTTCGGGGTCATTCGATGGTTACGGCTCTTTCGTAATGAGTCATTCCCGCCACTTCGAAATGTCCATCACGTGCGAGGCTGCCATCGACAAATTTTCGCGTTACCGCGGTAAGCAGCTTCTAAACAAAGTGAACAACGTCAATGAAATGCCACGTATCTTTGAATAGCAGCCACTGCTTTCTGCTTCAACTTTGCCGCCACGTCGCTGTTGCCTAAACCCCGAATTTTAGTTCGGCCCCGCGGGAGCTCAAACACCAGTTAGACTTCCGCATGTGGCGATCAATCAACATATGAAAGCGAAGAAAATCATTTCACAGAGTTCAAATCAAAATGCCGTAGCAAAATTGTTTCAGTATCATACCTGCGGCATGCGCATTGCGGTAGCAGACAACAGCGTGGGGAAATCGTATTGCGAAGATTTGATTCTGAATAGGGAAGGTCGGTTCAGTGTCGTCGGTCGTGGGCCGCCGCCAAATAAGGTTAAATTGCGTACGGAGTTGACAGAATTTGAGTTGACTGCGCAACTTCGCACAGTTCTCAGATCACGCGCATAAATAAATAGCAAAAGATGGTTTTAGTTTTCTTCGCAGTATCAGCCCTGGCAGCATGGTCCATCGCACATGGAGTTACAGTTTCTTATGTTCTTTGAATGCATGTTTCATCACGTGCGCCTCCCAAGTTAACTTGGGAATAAATATTTTTTCGCTTCAGTTTTTAGTTTTAGCTTAAAGAATAATGCGTATCACAAAAGATGAATGTATAATGAGCGACAATATACTTCTTCGCGCAAAGACTATGCATTATCATAATATAATACAATGGCCGTACTTATTTAGTAATAACGCATTACCAGCCAGAATATATGTCGGTTCCGTGCCGCGTCGAAGCCTCTAGAGAATTTATTCGTCAATGAAGCTAAATGAAATGATTGAAGGGTCGAATGATGTCGGTCTGAATGACACGGCGTAATCGCAGCAAAAATCGCATAATAACAGCGCCAAAGACTGCAGGTTCATTCGAATTTACTTTATCCTCGCAATGCCGGTGTTTGGCACCGCTTTTCCTATTGTACCAGTTTCACGTAGTATGTCACTTGGAGTACGCCGACGTATCGCGTCATTGCAGGGTTCCACGTTAGCCGATCCTATGATTCAATCAATATGGCATTTACCGTGGCTCCCTGTACTGCCGCAGCCCGGTCGATATATCTCCACAAACAAAAACGGAAGTCCCGCAGCCGTGATAGTGAGCTGACCCCACTATTGTTTATGCGTCACAGGGGACACGCAGTCACGCGTCGTTACACGCGAGGTAATTCAACCATGCGCAAATGGTAGATAGGTTGTGAATAGTTTTATTTTACAAGATCCTCAGTTAACTTGTCGCTTCCTTCAAGGTTTTCAATTGCTTCGTATGTTTTCAGTCACCAGTTCATTTTGACTACGTCAATGAATAATAACATAGATGGTGAAGTCGGCGGGGAATAAGATGAAAAGGCAAAACGTGCTGATACTCAGGGTTTGTAAATGAGAATGAAAAGAGTTTTCCTTTCAGTTTCGAAGTTTCAAGACTACAGGGGACTGAGTTGGGGATCGGGGCCGGGTAGTGAATGATGGGCCGTATGAAAATGGTGAAAGAAAGGTTATAAAGGTTCACAGATGCGGTGGATATGTAAAGACAAGATGGGCAATACGACGTTCTAACAAACGGTACCGGTGACAATACGCTGTCAAAGTTTCCGCTGGTCTTCCGCTTCATAAAGTAAATCTTCCAAATTCGCTGACAGAGTTATCTTTCATTTCAGTTACGGCAGTCCTTATGCGTGACTTCAACCACACGAAACTTCAGCGTTTTCATATGAGTTTCGCGTATCTGCGCTCTTCGATACCTTGTTATAGTTTCGTTCTTCAATCAAAAGAAAATGTTAAACAAATGTGAATGCAGCCCAAAAGGCAAGCACTACGAAAGACAGGCCAGAAGACTGTACCAAACTTCGCAATGTTCAGTCTCTAATGGGATCACAATAATTCCAAATCCTCTCAGAGGAAATATAGATGCAAAACAAAAGTTTCGATAACAGATGCCAGTCCAGCCGTCGCAACGTCAAAGTTTAGTTAATGTCGGGTCCGTGTCTTAGATCGGCTAAATGCAGTGACGTAATGAGCCGTAGAGTAATGAGTGAGTGCGTGAGCAATGCTGGCGGTGGCGCAGTTATTGTAAATGCAGGCCAAAGTGATAGAAGGCTGAAATGGACGGCAAGGGTATGCGATGAAATGGGAGGAGAAAGAATGAAACTCTGAAGGGCGACAAGAAATCGTTAAGTATGAAAGTGCCAAGATGCGGAAAATGGCAGCGGATAGCACTTGCAATCTCCGGCCGAGAAGGCACCATGAATGCGCCGCTTGCAGCCACGTTTTAACAGCATGTTCGTCATTTATCAACATGAGCCCATTAATAGTAATAATCGTGTCTTCATCTTCGCGGTTCATTCCCGGCATTTCAAACAAAAACACAAACATTAAATCAAAGAAATATTAATCGTTAAACAGTTCCTCGGGCTTCGAAATTATAACCGTCTGTTTTCCTGCTGGGAACGTTAGCAGAAGTGAAGTTATGCTCGGCGCATGCTCCAGGTCAATGTCTTTACGCCGAATATCGATTTCCGGGCGCAACTTGTCCGCCAACTCATGTTGATGAAAGCGCCATCTCACCGATATCTTTCCCGTGATTCTCAACTTCGAAAGCTTCCTTCACCGCATAAAGATTCCACTTTAAAAACTACCATAGTGCAAACTGTTCAGCAGCAGCTCGAAAAGCCGCCTAATTTCAGCTCTTTCAGCCAGCCGTACCGCTAACGAAACCTTCTTCATTCACTTTCAACGTATCCACCGCACCGTAGCTCAACCGAAAGCTCGGAGTGCCATCCCGTTAAAGGCAGTCTCTAACTCCATCGGAGGCTCTTCACCATGTAGTCCAACTGAAGGCGAGTATTATAGTCGCTTAGCGCAATTTACGCAGCTCAGTGCTGTTATCATACCAAGTGCCGTCTCCTGGTTTGGCAAACCCCGCGTGTCAATTCTGGCTACCTTGTTGTAGACTGCCTGACCATTTCTCTCAGCCGACATGCCCGCCTGAAACAAGCACACGCAGAGTCTTTCCATCGCCGAATGCCAGTTCCGCTGTACGCGTACCCAGCAAAGCAGTGTTGCTATTTCCGCTTCTTCAGCGTCGGTCACTTGCGAATGTGACCGTAGTCAATATCACGTATTGTTATCGGGTCGGTGACGGGGATTGACATAACCAATCCTCAAATCTGAAATGACCGTGAGACAATTCTAGTTAGTGATGACGCGTTCGCGCCATCGCACGATGACAAGTTCGATAATATCGCGGGTCATCCACAATGAGTGTCAGAATAACGACCAATATGCTGGTAACCGCCGCAACGACTGGCTCGACAAACACCTTTGTGATTTCGCCAGTACGCAGCCACTATCGTAACGTTACCTGTGTACATCATCTCATACCTGCACAGCCAATAAATCATGGTGCAAGTCAAACATTTTACCCTGTGCCCGTAGTAGCCGACGGCGTATCCCTGGCGAAGGTACCGCCAACCCGCCGTATAGTTGACAAGTCCTCGCCATTTACGTCAAGTGTTAGTCATTCTTTCGTAGTCATCTCCTCATGTTCAAAGTGCAGCGCAAGTATAACCGGTTGTTCAATACATGAATAACTCACTCTTTAACTACAAAGATTGAAGCTCGGCTAAATACTCCATAGGCTTGTGTTTTCTACGCAATACGCTGTGTGCGGGCATAAGCCCCGCCGCTATACAAATATTTATCTTCATCAAAGATGCAGCAAAGAAGACTTTCTATCTAAAGCATACGCCAGCTTTCGACTATCGTTGTCACAGTCAGTGTCGTCCAGGTGTCGCGGTTCAACATTTTAGCGATAGCTAACGGGTCGAAAGGTCCGGAGTTTTGCTGGCAGAATGCAGCAATAAGTCTTCTTATGACCGCAGTGCCAATACCTCATCGCCCAAAACAACGCATCTATAGCTTCGTTTCTCTTTCATTAACTTTATCTACTTCAGTCAACTGAAGATAGACTCATAGCTGCGAGAGAAATAAATAATACGGCCACCTGTTAGTGTCTATCCCCCATAAAATCCCCGATCCCCATCAACCTCGCGTACCTGAAGCTAAAGCCGCGATCAGCCCGAAGCGTCTTCAGCGCAAACCCCATGGCCCAAGACGGCTCGACGCCAAAAGACGCATCTTCTTCGGTTTCAGATTACCTGCCAATCGCTATCAATGCAAATATCCAGCTCGAATATGATCACTGTGTACGCCTGCTATTCACTGACCGTTTCAGAGTCATGTTTGCACAAGACAGGGCATCATTGCCAGCAGCATCCTTTTCGTGAGCGTTTCATGAGTAAATGAAGGATGCCGATCTTCTTGATGCTAATCATTAAAACAGAGAAAACTATCCAAAAATGAAAGCGGTTACATTGCCGTACCACGATAAAGTATTTCTTCCAAAAGGCAGCGGGTCTACCAAAGAAGCTTTGAGTTTGTGATCTCTGACCAATACTGGCCTTCTTAGAGAAATCATTCTTGTGAATCGGGCATCGGGCATAAAGAAAACCTGCCAATGCCTGCTCACGTCGACCGCGACGTAAGACTAAAAGCGAGAATTGGCTCCTTCGTCTTCCATTATCAAAGTTTTTCCAGACACCTAACTATTCAAACGTCGGTGCCTATCTATCTCTTCACCGGTTTGTGCAAAATACTAATTGCCTGTTTTCTAACATTTTGCCTTTTGCGGCCCGTCATATAGGCCCATTTGTGACATGTTTTGAAACTGCCTGTGCGAGCCTTTCGCGTTGCCGATGGTCAAGCATAGATGAAATCGGTGAGTAGTATCTTCCGATAAGCTCTGCGCTTTTCTCAATGTCACCAAAGTTTTTTGACCTTGGAATATGATAAATTTTCACGATCAAGTTGTACTGCATCTCATACCTGGATGTTTTGTTTGGTATTCTTCCGCGTCGTTTGCAACAAGTTGTGAAAGTCTCACAGATAACAATAGCGGGGAATCCGCCTCGCAGGCCGCACGAAATTCTGCTCGCTGGCATTGTACAGGTTATTAGATGAATTTGCTTTTGTCATTTCCAAGATGCCCGCACTTTCGTGTATCAGCAGAAAGCAATCCCTGGCTCTCTTTAGACAGCTACCATCAAAACCGCCTGTTTTTCTTTTTAGATCGCGGAACTTCATTACGGTTAAAGCTGATAACTGATTTTATAACAATATCTGCGAGCCCAAATCGCAGAACTTCAACTTTTCCCGTAAACAATCATCTGGCGAATCTACGTTATGTAGCGGGTCGCTTTCGGCCTATCAGCTAACGTAAGCCGTTCATTTGAAATAAGTGCAAATACTGCACATACATAGCCTAAGACGTTATCCACTTTCTCAATAAATTTATGTTACTGCATCAACAAATCACAAATGTAGCTAAGACACGCTAACGCCAATACCGCTTCCAGTTGAGCTGGTGCGATGAAAGTGCCAGCTACTTGAGATCTCGCTGTTTTCATAACATGATAAGGCATAACCTCAACAAAACCTTATTCAGCGGGAGTGTGCCTTATGCAGTTAATCACATTCTTAGCGTGTCGTAAGGTTACGTAAAGCAGCCAGAAAGCCAAGAGTTACTCTTTTCAATATCTTTGGGGTATTTCCTGATAAGCTTTTCCTCATATGATGGCGCAATCTCAATAAAGCTAGTGTTCACAAAGAACCTGAGCCATAAGTACCAAATTGTCAAGCCGTAATCTTCGCCATACCTGGAACGCGAGTGAGCAGTCCTCGACGGCCGCCTGTGAGCTGCTACTGCGGGGACGGTACGGCAGATGCGGTCAACGGGTTTGCGTCATATCAAATCACATCTTCTTCGCCGCTAATGTCTTCAATAAAATACCATTGTATCGGCTCGCTGTCTTTCTGCTTCTGCGTTGTTTCCTGACCTAGTTTCTGCGTTAACAACAGCATCATTTTCCGGTCAAAAACGGCTCCTTGTTTGTGACAAGATCTCGTTACCTCAGCCCTGGCTTATTTCAACACAGCTTGCGCATTCAGTATGGCGCAGCTGAAGAAGAGCATTATTACTACTTTTGTCTCCATGAGTTGTTTTGGTAACTTTCTAAAAGAGCCAGACACTCATTATTCGTATTTAAAATCTCAGTGTCTGGCTCTTTCAGCTTCGCTTTTTCTTTTCTTCAATATTGCTGCGTTTCCTCGCATATCGGCGATGGTGAGGGTGAATATCTTCTTCATCAAAGATTTCGGCTGTCTACAGCCTTTACAACAGTCTTATGATTGAATTGTCATCAGTTTAATAACTTCTTATACCTAGGTTCCGACATCAAACCGACAGCAATCGCATTGGCGGGGAAACATGGTTCCTGAATACACACCGCAAACAGTCAAGAGCCAGTCTTTCCATTATTACCGTGCCACTGTGACAGTAGGCATTGAGTTAAAAACAAGATTCTCGGTGAATAAATTCCGACAGTAGTCCTTGTTCTGTTCATCCTTTACCTTGCGCCTAGCTGAGCCGCCGCTAACCAGACTGCTCATCACGCCATGCATTTGATAACCAGCAGTTCCCGGCAATTTCTTCATGCCTTCTTCGTGTTCTCAAGAAATGGTTATCTTCATGGACAACTGTGTGCCGTTGCATAAAGTGAGTCAGTGTGAGCTGTGTAAAAGGCAAACATTGCAACATTTTGCCGCGGAATCGCAGTCACTTCATTACCTCACCAGACCGGCCGACTGCCGTTGTGCCAGCCAGTTCGGGCGCTTGTTACGGAGTTCAACTTCCGTGCGAAAATCTGTGACGTGCCAGTTAAACCTCGAATTCTTAGTCTAATTGCGCGCTTCAAATTGTTAGACTCCGCAGTCACTTAGGGGTGATCAACTGGTCGATATTTAGTAAAAATCGGTTTTGAATGGTTTCTTTCAAATACTAGAGTTCAAATCAAAATCGCCGGTACTGTTTTCAGTACTGTGAGATTTTTGCGGGCGTTTACATCGGTCTCTAAAAGATGAAAATATATATGCTGTTGCATCGCCAATACTTCTTCCAACATAGCAGTCGCGAGATGAGATATGATTGGCGGTGATTTAAGGTGAAACTCCATGGCGAAGATTGACTCTGGAAGGCTGAAAATCTGTGTCAAAGTCGGGTCGCAAAGTTACCGCTGCCGTACGGTGAGAGCCAGTTTTGCATGGAGCGGATAAGCGAATTGAGCTGGGACTGCAGCAAATCCTCGCACAGCCTTGTGATCACGCAGCATGGGGCTTAATACCGGCAGAGCACCACGTAATGTTGGCGAAGTTAAGGTTTCTTTCATGTTTTCGAATGTAAAGCTTAGCGTTTCGAATGCAAATTTCTGCCAGTAATATATCTGGAATAAATATATTTGGCTTAGCTTTTGTTTTGCTTTAAAGAATATTCTCAGCTGATGAATATTAAGCCAGCAAAGACTACGCATTATCATAATATACGTACGCCGTGTTTGTCATAATAATCGCATTACCAAAGCTTGAATGGTAATAGTGCTGGAGGCTTACCTGTGTTCGCCTGCCCTGAAGTTTCTGTGAAGTAGTCTCGCACTACTTTCACGAAGCAATGAAATGACATTGTTGTACCCAGTGCCGATAAAATGAAACACACGCAAACATTACGAAAGGTAATCGCAGCAGTACCGCGCTGCATCAATAGCTACATCGCCAGACATCAGGACGCCCGACGGGATCCTGGCACGTGCCGTTTAAGAATTGTTTTTTCCCACAATTAGTTTCTCACGCAGTGATGGCAAGTCACTTCTGAGTTAGCCACGAATAAGTGCCACAATCATAATAGGTCACGTGGGCCGCTGCAGCTTAATATAAATGTCGCATTGACAAAGCTGTGAATATATCGGTTGAGGGCTACTTTGTACCGCCGAATTTTAGTAATCTCGCATCGGTCATCTAGCTAAATGAAATGATTATTTGGAGCTGTATCGGCACGCCGACAAACAAACACACGTCATTCGTTCTCGAAAGCGTAATCGCAGTGTCTTCATCAAGATAATACAGCGGCGCCAAATATTCAGAGACTTACTTGACCGCAATGCTGGTTTACAAGCCTCAGCCAGTCGCACGATAGCGTCACCTGAGCAATTTCACGACGGCGCCGCCGGGTAGGGTCACGGCTCAGAGCCGATCCTACGATCTCAATCAATATGGCGACTCCACGGCAGCCTGCCTGGTGCCGTCGAAATTTCGCACGTGATATATTCACGTTCCGGCAGCCGCATATATGAATGTAGTACGTAATTCCACGTTAGGGGACACCGCCGCCACGCGAAAATTGGGACCATGCGCAGCTGCATTGTATGTTGAATGTTTTATTTTTATTTTGGCACGCGATCTGCAGTTTTTCGCCTTCTGCGCTACGTCAAGCTTTTGTGAAATGTCAAACTAAACATTTGAATTTTCGTTCATTTTTGGACTACGGCTAATGAATACAAAATATAGGATGGTGAAAAGTCAAGGACAAGATGGAAAAGGGTAAACAAAGGTGTTCAGGCTTCAGCAGAAGTATAATGAAAAAAGAGTTTTCGTTTCGAAGTTTTCAACATTCAATAGGGCACCAACAGTTGCAGATCTGAACAGTAGTGAAATGATGGGAAAGTGTCTCAAAAGTGAAAATGGTGAAAGAAAAGCAATATGTGCTGTTCATAAAGACATAAAAGGTGATAAGGGAATGAAGACAGTACCGGCAGTTACCCTGATTACTGACACCACGCTCAAATCATACCATAAGTGAAGACACGCTTGCTCGTGCCTGCGTCTTCCAAATCCTATATGTCTTCCAACCCTCAAGGCTAGAATAAGATATCGCCATTTCAGTTACGGCATCTCTTAGCGTGTGACTTCAAATACTAATGAAACTGCTAAAGCCATGTTGAGCTTGCAAACATCTGGTAGCCTCGATAATCTTTCGCCAGGTTTCGTCGTCTTCAAATCAAAGCGAAAATGTTAAACAAAAGCGTTTTACCGCGAAAGATTGCGCTGCAAAGATCCTCATCAGCCTTTCCAACTTTGTCAAATGTCTTTCCGTGCTCTCTGCTGAATAGCCCCAAACTTTCCCCAGAAATATAGAAACAAAGTTTTGATAATAGTCAGTAAATGCAGTAACACCGCTCATTGCTTTTTGTGTGGTTATCTGCGGCGGAAGTTTAAAGCTGAAGTCTTCAAAAGGTAGCAACCTTCCACTTCAGTAAATTTATTACCTGTTTATCAAACACAACACTGCTATTAATAATAAATTGAGTATTGAAATTTAGACAGGATAGTGTGTTGGCCTAAATAGCAAAAATCATCAAAGATTTTTGCCTTCGTCATAACACGCCTTTTCTCCTCATAAACGATTATAATACGCAGTTCATCGCTCTTTCATTTTCGTCAAAATATTTGGCTGGAAGGCTATATTTCACAGTTCGTTTCGTCCTTTGAATGCCGATTCCCGGTCCTTCACTCAGCCGATCTCAGCAGTGGTGTTTCGGGCAAAGAAATTCACAAGTCCAGTCCTTTTCCTTTCTCATTTCTGGATGAAGACAATCTTATTTATAACAAATGCAAAGCAGCTCACAAAGAAAAGCAATAGATATAGATAAGGAAGTGTTTATTTCGAATTATTTTAATCAAAAGCTACCTTGAGTATAAAATGAATGGATGACAAATAGTAAATTGACAATATTGTGCAAAGCATGCAATTGTCCTTTATAAAATATAAACACGTGCGCATAAGTGTCATTGCTTCGTTCTTCTTCTCATTGAACATAGTCTCGAAAGCAAAATGAAATGCCTTTTCGTTGCCAGGCGGCATGCTATCGGGTCATATGGTCATGATCGAATGTAACAGTCCTCTTCTTCTTCTTCGCCCGCTCAATGCCCATGCAGAAACAGTAGAGGTCGAAAAGGGGAAAAGGAAATGCTCCAAAAAGCTGATTTACCTTTTCTAAAGCAAAGGTAATTAACCTTTTTTTGTTTGGCTAATATTTTGCGTTGTTTATGGTAGTCTTGAGATGTAACATTTAGGTCAAAATATAGTAATTCATTCTATAGACAAGTCCTCCTCTTCAAAATTCAGACAAAGTCCACCCGACCTGTAGACAGCATGTCTCACTTCACGCCGCCAACATTCGGACATTGGCAAATTTTGCAGAACGAAATGTGTAAATCACGCCAACTTGAAGAAAACTAGCTAACTTTATGAGTATATGTCTGCTAAGAACAGGCGTCATTTTCAGATTTTGAAACAATACTGAAGCTCGTTTTATTATTCAATCATTCTAGTTGACTGGCCGTGGTTACTTCCGATTCATTTCCTGCGTTGAATCATCCCCGTACCGTCAGCACACTTCGTTCATTTCCGATCTATCTCTGTTACTTGGGATTAACTGCTATCATGCCTCTGCCCATGTTGCTTAATCCTATTGCTAAATTCGCTTTCTCGTCAAGCGAAAATTTTTGATTTTTCAGGTCGATTTATTGGCGTTGCAGAGCGTCGTTGGCTGGTTCTCCAAAACACATAGACTGAGATTTCGAAATGCAAAATGCAGCGGTGATGGAATGATTCGATTAGGAAGACGACGGTATGCACCGAAAAATGCTGATCGAGTTCTTTCATACGATAAATTTCGATATGCAGTAGAAATCTAAATTTTGTGCTATATGCTTTCTGGCCATGGCTTGCAATACGTCACTGCTTCATGGCGCCAGCGCTTATGGGATCATGCTTCGCAACAGTATCATAAATCGTTACTATCCACTCCTACCCGTCAGAATCGGTATAGTGCACTGGCGGCCCGACGCAGTTCCCTGTTTCGGGATTACGAGAACTGCCTCAAACATTTATCATCGTTAGGTGCCTGTGGGAGTTTAAAGCATGTGGAATTTTGATACCTGCCGGTAGCGTAATCTGCTCTCACAAGCTCTCTGGCTTCATAACATCCGATTTCCAGAGTTTCACCTGAGCCATGCTGAAGCCGAACACTATCTATCTGCGAGCATTGCCTGTTTTTCATGTCAGTATCACCATTTTGCTGGCTACGTCCACGCCGAGATTGCGCTATCACTGGCTTTCAGCGGCCTGTTCGGAAGCACTTTCTTGGGATACCGGCCTCTATATGCTCATACTACGTTTATGATGCTTGTACCAAAGCGACCGGCCATTTCATTGATCATCTTCTAGGAATAAGTTCTCTGTTACAGTGAAATTGCCGTTGAGAAGACGGTCAATATTGTTTGTTAAACACGTACCGGAGTTGTTTATGGACGTTCCATATATGGCTGGCAACATGTTCACAGTCTGCAAATTATTACAGCTGTTGCAGTTTCAGTATGGCGGTTACCTTGCTTTCGCCTCATTCCGCATCACAAGAGCATGAAAA